>BKCH01001690.1:0-48493 GCA_008635985.1 Ficus erecta
TACTTAGCTTATAAAGCCTATTGAGAGGCCACATCTCTAAATCCCATGCCCTCTCAAACTTAGGTTTACACAAATTTTGTCAACCCAAGAGGGAATGTTTTTTATTTACATATTATATATATTTATTAATAAATTAGAATGGATGACACTTTTCAAACCGTCTACTTTAAGAATGTCCTAATGTTTTAAAAATTAAGAACGTGGTCTTTTACTCTATTATGATTTTTTTTTTAATTTTAAATATTGAACATTTTTCTCTCTTCTTTTCCTCCTCTCATTTTCTCCCCACCACCTTTCTCCGGCCTTTTGTGGATTTCTTTGACTCACCAAGTTTTACTATTATTACTTGAAAATAAATAAATAAATAAAAGATAGAAGAGAAGACATATAATTTAACATGGTGCAATTCATGAACTAAGAATAAAAAGAAAATTTATTAGTAAGTAGTACTGTGAATGGACTCCTATTTAAACACAAATTATATATCTTACTAAAAGGATGGACTGAGTGCAAACAGTATTTGTGCACAGTGTATTTACGCTTTTGCCCTTGCAGCTATGTGTTGAAAGCCCGGATGAACAGTAAAATGTCGTTTTGTCCTTTTCTGGGTGTTTTTTCCGCTTTTGCCCTTCTGGTACTTACTAAAGGGATGTAGTTGACTGAAGTTGACTTATTTTTTTTTTTTTATATACTTTTGCTGCTGTTTTTTTTTTATTTTGCTGCTGCTGTTGTTGTTTTTTTTTTTTTTTTACTTTTGCTGTTGTTGTTGTGGGGGTTTTTTATTATTTTTTATTTTTTTTATTTTAACTTTTGCTGCTGTTGTTGTTGTTTTTTTTTTTTTTTTTTTTTTTTTTTTTACTTTTGCTGTTTTACTTTACTGTTTAGTGAATAGTTTTTTAAAAAAAAACTTTTGTTGCTTTGCTACAGTTGTTTTTTTTTTTTTTTTTTAATTTTTGCTGCTTTGTTACAGTTAAAAGATGCAATATTTTATTGTTTAATAAACAGTGATTTTTATTATTTTTTATTATTTTTGTTGCTTTTACTGTACAGTTTAATAAACAGTGATTTTTATTATATTTCACTGTTTAATAAACAGTGATTTTTTATTTTTATTTTTGTTTTGTTTTTTTTACTGTTGTTGTTGCTGCTATTGTTGTTGTTGTTTTTTTTTTTTTTTTTTTCACTTTTGTTGTTGCAGTTGTGGGGGTTTTTTTTTTTTTTAAACTTTTGCTGTTACTTTTGTTGTTGTTGTTGTTTTTTTTTTTTTTTTTTTTTTTTTTTAACTTTTGCTGCTTTACTTTACTATTCAGTGAATAGTTTTTTTTTTTTTTTTTAACTTTTATTGCTTTGCTACAGTTGTTTTTTTTTTTTTAACTTTTGCTGCTTTGCTACAGTTAAAAGATGTAATATTTCACTGTAACTTTTGCTGTTGTTGTTGTTGTTTTTTTTTTTTTTTTACTTTTGCTATTGTTGTTGTTGTTTTTTTTTTTTTTTTTTTTAAAAAAACTTTTGCTGTTACTTTTGTTGTTGTTGTTGTTTTTTTTTTTTTTTTTTTTTTTTTTTTTTTTTTAACTTTTGCTGCTTTACTTTATTGTTCTGTGAATAGTTTTTTTTTTTAACTTTTGTTGCTTTGCTGCAGTTAAAAGATGCAATATTTCACTGTTTAATAAACAGTGATTTTTATTTTTTTTTTTTTAATTTTTGTTGCTTTTGCTGTACAGTTTTTTTTTCTACAGTAATGCACAATAGCTGCTTTTTCTACATTAAACTGTCGATTTTACTCTTATCCTATGTGCTGATTTTGGCTTATCTACAGTGAAAGGACGGTTTTGTCCTCACATATTTCACTGTTTTGCCTATAGTTCAGAGACTTTTTTGCCCCTTTGATTTAGTTGGTTTTCCTTCATCTACAGTGAGTTGACATTTTTACCCCTATTATGCAGAAATTGCCAGCTGCCCACACAGTATAATTATCATTTTATGCCTCTTTTTTAGTTCATTTTCTTTTTCCTACAGTGTGTTACCGGTTTTACCCCTATTTAGAGTTTGTTTTCTTTTCTTAATATTATTTTTGCCTTTTTTTTATGCTAAATTTTAGATATTAGATTCTAATCTATTATTGTATTGTATTTTTGCTCACTTTGCCTTTTTTTTTTTTTAAATGATTTTTTGCTTTAAATTTTTTATCTTTATTTCGGATTTTGTTTTGTGTATCTTTTTTGTTTCTTTTGTTCTATTTTTTAAAGACCTCTTTTTTCTTAAGGATTCTGCATGCAATTTTTTTTTCTTTTTTGTTTGTTTTGTTTTATATTTTAAAAAACATTTTTTTTTAAGTTTTTGCATGTATATAACTTGATAAAAAATTTTTTATTTTTTTTAAAACAGTAAAAAAAAAAGGAGAAAATGAGATATATATTTTATTTTGTTATAATGTTTTTGTTAGGGTTAGTTTTTTCCGGTTCTTTTGAGTTTAAAGATTTTTTGTTCTTTTTTTTGTTTTCTGCTTTATTTTTGTTTTAATTTTTTTTAAATGAGTATAATTACAGAAGATTTTTTCCTTTTTTGCTTTTGTTTTCGTTTTTATTATTGTTAGTACTATTGTCATTTTGATTTTGCATCTTCATTGTTGGGAAAGATTTTGAAAAGAATTATACTTATTATAATTATAATATTTATCTTAACCAACTGTTTTTATCATATAATATTCTGTTTATTTTTTTTTTCTTTCTTCCCTTTGCAATGCACGGGTATTAAACTCGTTTACAAACTAAAAAAACGGATAAATTATCCAGAAGTATTATGAAAAATTAATAAAAAACATATTTAAATATCTTATACTGCCATCAATCAATCTAAAAAATATAAAGAATTACAAAAGATAATTTTAATAGATATTTGACAATCATTTTAAATCTCAATATTAACTAACAGTATTTGGAATTGTTTGATCAAAATTAAAAGAACGAGAATCTAATCATCACCTATTAAAAATATTTGTGATCAATGATGTCGATTATTGTAGAGTTTAATGAAATTTATAATTCAAATTTGGGGATTTTTTTATTTTTGGTTATTTTTAGGGGTGAAAGTGTAAATCTATACGCCACCTAAATCATATTATCAAATCACACAAGTAAAATCGTTGCTTTTCATACCGCTTTCTATTTTATTTCATTCCAAACCATTGAATTTTTTACTTGATTTGGTTTGAGATTTTGAAATTGCAATCAAATCGAAAAACCATAATTATTTTTAATATAAATTATTTCTAAAAATCAATATTTTTTAGGTAAATTAAAATTTCAAATAGAAAGCAAGGTTAAAAATTAAAATTTTTTTTCTTAATTTTCCTCACCTCATGTATAATCCAGTTTTCCTTATCTTGTTCACCAAATTTAAAAAAAAAAAAAAAAAAAAAAAAAAAAAAAAAAAAAAAAAACCCAAACCCTTAATTTTATTCTAAAAAAAAATTGTAATTCTTGTTTCCTTTTTCATCATTCTCAAGTCTAATGATTCGAACTGTGACTTCAAACGACACCAAACCTAGATCACTCAGTTTTAAGCCGCACCAAAGTACTAGTTTTAACAGTTTGATTTGGCATCGAATTTCTCACATTGTTAAAATGCTTCAAACCGTATTAAACCGCATCACTTTCACTCCCCAGTTATTAAAAAAAAAAAAAAAAAAAAAAAAAACAAACAAACAAACTTAATGGGAACTTAAATGAGACATAAATTCCCGTTATATTTCTTTATTCAATCTTAAATTTGATGTGAAGAAAAAAGATATAAAAGATCATTATGATAATAACTGACTTTTTTTATTATCGATAGAAATTTGAATTTTAGGTGTTGAATTAAACTTTCAAGGTTAGATTGATAAACAAAGACAAATCTATATCTTGTACGGTAAATTTTTAATATGATTAGTAGACTAGACCATTATCTAATTCAACCGTTAAATACTTAAATATATAGGAACTCCATGTACAAAAAACATTATTGTCCCGTTTATTATTGGTTTGGGAACTTTTTAAAAGAAAATCTCATGATTTCCTATATGGGTGTTTTGGAAAAAATTCTCAAACAGCATTTGCAAAGTTGGAAAGTAAAAAATAAATACAAAAAATCGTTTTCATTTTTTATTAAAAATAAAAAATTGTTTTCCAATTTATGCTTTTCATTTTCTAAGGTTTATACACTTAGTATATATCAAAAACAAATCAAAACACAATTTTAAAATTTTTTTTTATTGTACCCAAACCAATTTCTAAGCCACAATTAAAATCAATTTAAAAAAATATCTCCAAAATCATTCTTAGAACATTTCATTTTTATTTCATACCCAAAACAAAATTATTCTTAGTTTTGTTTTTGTTTTTGTTTTTTTTGTTTTGTTTTGTTTTGTTTTGTTTTTTTTTTTGTTGCAATTTAATTACTCTTATACATCTTTGTTATAACAGTTTGTTATTTGTTATTTGTTAATTCTCCATAAACATCTTTCCGAATAAAGAAGTTCTCAACCGTTACTAAAAAAAAAAAATTTATGAAAATTGATATAAATTAGTAACCGTAGTGTAATACTGCTTGCTTAATTCTTTGATGATAGATTAGGAACATTTATTATCCTTCTTTTTTTAATATTTTCGTAACTAATATTATCTCAATTATCATTATATATATTATTTTATTTTATTTTTATTTATTGTTACTATATGTTATTATTTAACTAAAATGATGATCATGGTATTATCATAGTAAGTCTTCATCTTTCAAAGATTAAATTAATTTATCTTTAGTCTCTTTTAGAGTTTTAAAAACTATTTTGTTTAGTCTTTCTTTAATTATGAGAGTTTCAAAAGTAATTTGTCTTGATCAAAAGAAGAGCAATTGATTGGAGGTATGAAAAGACTAGCACATTGCTTTTCTATTTCATTATCCCTCTAATTATCTCTATATTCTTAGTACCTCTAATTAATGAAGGAGAAACAATCAAGTAGCATTTACTTCACGATAATTCCTAGAACTTGCATTTAGTTTCCTTTAATTGGTTTTTTACATTTTTATATTAATTAGTTTTTATTTTTCAGGTATCATAGTGACTGTTATATCTTTTTCAAAATTAATAAAATTATTTTATCTTATTTCTTGTTTCAGTGTTTAGTTAGTCATGTATTTAACTGTTTAATTAATCATGTATTTAATTATGTTGATTTAACTTTACGTGCTTTTGGTTAGAAATAGATATCTCATAGTTGGAATTATATTTCCTACATTAGATTATATTTTTTGATACTTTCATATCTCTAAAAAAAAAAAAAAACAAAATCATTATAATTCAAATTAAAGAAAAAAAAAAAACAAAACAAAACAAAATCATTACACACACACACACACACACTGACAGAGTTCTCAAGTAAAAATTCCCAAATAAAAAATCAACCGCTCAAGTTCGGAACCCTATGTCTCCCGATCCCTGATTATTTTCCCAGGGAAATCCCCAGAATCATTTTGGCAATGGAATCGTTTTCGGTAAACGAAAGTTCACATCGGAATTGGGTGGAACTTCCGCGGGACTTGACGATGTCGATTCTGTCTCGCGTGGAGGACATCGATATCCTGAGAAGTGCTCAGTTCGTGTGCTCGTCGTGGCTCAAAATCTGCAGAGATCCTCTCTTGTGGCGCACCATTCAGTTGTGTGGTCTCTCTTCTCCAGATTTCCCCTCCGATTTCAAGACGATTTGCCGCCGCGCCGTCGACTATAGCTCCGGTCAGTTGGTCGAGATCAACATCGGCGATTTCGCAACTGATCATCTGCTTCAGTATATAACTAACAGGTATTCATCTCTCTCTCTCTCTCTCTCTCTCTCTCTCTCTCTCTCTCTCTTTCAATTTTTTAATTGGAATAATGCGTAATCAAATTGATTTTGGGTTTTCTGGTCGTTTATTGTTAAGATTCTTATTCTCTCTCTTTTTAATTTTGAGAAAGTGATTGTTAAGATTGCTTTGTTGTTATGAGTATTCTGTCTAACCTAATCTGCATGAAATTCATATATAAATATTTATATATGTATATATATATGTTTGTGTGTGTAGTGTGTAATATAGAAAATGTCAACACAGTCATTTTAACTAATATTTAATTGTTCTTTTTTAGAAGATTGAATCTTGTGGTTGCTTGATTTCATATGATTTACGCCACTTTGTTAGCAAATTGGTTTTTTTGTTTTTGTGGTCCCAAATTCAGCTTTTATTATTATAATATCTTGGCCTTGTCACGTTTCATAAGAACTAGTAGTCTAGTAGTTGATATATACATTTATATATGTGTGTGTGTGTGTGTGTGTGTGCGCGCGCGCGCATATATAATAGCATACACTTTGGTGTAAGAAGTAATAATATACCTATCATTTTTTTAATGGCACCCCTTCAAATTTTCTTTCATTTGTACTTTCTAAAATGCTAGAAGAAAAACATCACCATGTCAAGAAGAGGACAAAGAGTAGTCATCACAAGGGTATATTTGTAGGACCACAAGTTATTTTATATTGTCAAAATAGTCCCAAGGTTAACCCATCATTTCTAGGACCACTTTCAATTTTCTATTCCCTGTTTTCTTATGGAATTGTGGATTTTCCCACCTTGCAAGTTTGCTTAAACACCTAATCCACTTGGATATTCATTTCTGCCAATTTTCCTTTTCGTTGAACTAGCACATTCTTGCATCATTCTTCAAGTATTTGTTTCCGCTGATGAGCTAGAAGTTCAAATAATGGTGTCAAAACTTTCATCTTATCAATTTTGATCGAGAAGGAATACTCATTGCCAAAACTTTCTGATAAATTGCTGTTACCTTGTCTATGCTATTGCGGACTTATTGTAAACGTTTTCAACAGGTCGAGTCAGATCAAATGCCTTCGTCTTTTTCGTTGCTTTCAAATTTCAGATGGAGGACTGAGTGCAGCGGCTGCCAAACTTCCATTGCTGGAAGAGCTTGAGCTCTCAAATGGATCTTTGACAAAGGAATCTCTCAAAGCTGTCGGGCGACAATGCCCTCATTTGAAATTATTGAAATTTAACTTCCAAGGGGAGGGTAAGAGAAACTTCATAAACAGGCCGGTGACTCCTGATGAGGAGGTGGTCTTCAATGAACATGCAATTGCTATTGCTAAAAATTTGCCTGGATTACGCAACTTGGAGCTTGTTGGAAATGAGATGACTGATGTTGGCTTGCAAGCTGTTCTTGATGGCTGTCCTCATCTGGAGTCGCTTGACCTGCGTTGTTGTTTCAATATTAGGATGCAAGGTAACTTGCAGAAGAGGTGCGAGGAACAGATTAAACGTTTGTTGCTTCCTCATGATGGAACAATCCGTTTGGTTGAGGAAGCTCACCAAGCTTGGGTTCGTGCCAGTTATAGCCAACAAGTTGGGATTCCTGTTGAGAACAACTTGTCTGATGTGCATTCTGAAGATGATGACAATGTGTATACTAGGATCGTGTATCTTGAAGATGATGACAACATATATGCTAGGAACATGTATTTTGAAGAAGACGATGATGAGTATGCTGAAGACGAGCAAGAGGACAAGTCTTCTGAAGATGATATCAATGAGGATGGTGAAGACGGTGAAGGGGGGTGAGTATTTTGAAGATGATAGCAATGTGGATGCTGAAGATGATGATGACGATGAGACCTATGTCTCTGATGGCAATGAGTATGCCAAGATGATAAAGGGGATGAGTATCTTGAAGATGACGAAAGTGAGTATTATGAATTTGAAGGCAATACTGATGAGTTTATTAAAGTTAATGACAATGAGTATTCTGAGGGCGATGGCGACGGATATGCTGATGGCAATGAGGATGAGTATTATGTAGGCAATCACGGGGAGAATTTTGGACCTGAAGACCATAATGATGAATATGCTATCAACAACAACGAGTATTCTCAATTTGATGATGATGATTGTTTTGGAGGATTTGAAGATGACTTTGCTGATTTATCGTGTGGGGGTGGCTTTTTGGACAATTACGATTTTTCCTTGGATGACGACTATTGGTGAATTCGTGACCTTCCTTAATCCGAAACTCGGTATCTGTCGGGCAGAATACAGAATCCAGTATCGCTCTTTTGTTCTTCATTCAAGCCAAGCTATATCTCCTTTTGTGCATATGTAAGTAGTTTGGCTTCAAGTATACAACTTAAGGTAACAAAAAGAAACATCTATGAGATCCAAATCACAAACTCCCAATTTTTATTTTCTTGCAGGAAATATGCTGTATTTCAATGTTGGAATTGTCTCTCTTTTTTCCCTTTTTTTTTGGGCTAAAGTTTTCAGGTCGGGCCGTCTGGGAATAATAGTTTCTTTGGTTTTGCAAGGGATGATGGAGATATTGTCATGCAATTATCATAAATTTCCTTGCAGATGTTTCTATCTAGGCTGCTTTCTGTTAAGTCAAAACTTAAGCTTTGTAATTATTGTACTTTCTGGCTTATGAATGCTTGTCTTGTTTACAATGGAAACTGGGAAGGTTGGCTTTGTTTCAGCCTCACTGTTTGTTTTTCTTGTCTCGTTGGTTTGCATTTGGCGTGCTAGACAGAGAAATAGATTAAATTTAGGGATGTAAATGGGTTGGTTTTCCGTCATTTTTTCCAATACCAATCCTGTCCCATAAACCGCCTAAGACGGGGTGGGGCTGAAATCTCCGGCGGGGGAATAGGGCGGGGAGGGTACAGCAGCTCATCTTGTGGATACGTATATATAGGTTAGCATTTAGTTATGGGTAATTATAAATAATCGGAGCGGGATTGGTGACGAGGTAATAAATACCATCCTCATCCCATCCGCGAAGATGATTAATCGGTTTTTTTCTTATCCCGGCCCCAAAACTGCCCAATGCTGAGAAAACGGGCACTGCTCCTTGAGGGGACATTGACATCCCGAGCTTAAATAATCTCGTTTAATGTTTGCATCTTTGTTGGACAAAGTAGCGTGGGTATCAAGTTTGGGGTAGCCCTTTTATATATACACATGTATGTATGTGTATTATATATATATATATATATATTTTGCTGAATAAACAAAATAACAGGCCTTTTAAGTTTTAAAGTAGCCTTTATACTTTAATTATCAAAATAACTCATACTTAGGCTGGGTAGATTTTTTAATCACCTAATTTAATAGATGACTCAGTTTTTTTTTTTCTTCTTATTTAAGAAAATGGCCATTGTGATTTTTCATATTTGGTCAATCAGTGATTAATTATGAAAATTGGTAATTGATTAATAATCAATCAGTTATTTGACTATGAAATTTGGTGATTTACGTTATAGTTAATTAGTTACGATCAATTATTAATTGACTATTATGAGGTTAATCATTGATTGATCATTTAAGAAAATTGATTAATAATTTATATAAAAAAATTATATTTTAACTAATTTTTAAAAACTTCGGTCATTTATTAAAAAAATTCTTAAAAAAGAATTATTTAGCTATAAATCCCTAATATTAAACATAGTATTTATAGTTACAGAAAATACTAGTTATACATCTAATTTTGTTTTTTGTTTTAGTTTTTGTTTGTTTGTTTTTTTTTTTTTTTTTTTAACTTAAACACAAGAGATTCAAACTTTACACTTGATTACACCTCGTGGTAAAATCAGGTGTGAAATTATATTAGATTTTACTTAAACACAAAATGACGCTAAAACATCCTTTGGGGCTAAGTTGAGACTGTTCCTGTTCTTCAGGGGCAAATAAGTGAAATTGACTTTTCTTAGAGAGGTTTAAAAGTGAAATAGTTTTTGGTAAGAGTGGCTAATAGTGAAATTCATGCTCTCTCTCTCTCTCAGCACGTCCTCATTTCTCACTCACTCACGTCGCCTATAAATATAATTTGTTTCTCCTCCACTTTCTTCTTCGCATTTTCCCGCGAACCTAACACTGCGTGATTTTACAGGAAAGTCCCTGCCACCACGTACCGATGGAGTCTTCCTTGTCGGAGAAGCAAGGCCCGAACTGGCTGTCGCTACCGCGAGACGTGACGCTGTTGATCTTCACTCGTTTGGGCGCCGTAGAGATCCTGAAGAGCGCTCAGAGTGTGCTCGTCGTGGTTCGAGATCTGCAAGGATCCTCTGCTATGGCGGACCATCGACATGCGCAATCTCAGCAGCCTTTCGCAGTGGAGCTTTCTGCTATTGAACTTGAAGGCTAATGTGCCGACGCGCCGTCGACCGGAGCTCCGGCGAACTTGTCGAGATCTCTCTCGAGGACTCTGCCACCAGCGAACTGCTCATGTACATTGCTGAAAGGTAACGATCACGTTTTCTCAAACAATTTTACTCTTCTGTTTCATGGAAGTAGAGATTTCGAATTTTTTTTTTTCCTTGAATATTCGTTCAGTAATCGAATTCCATTTGAAGCCAACTCCTAATTATACCCAATTTGAATTCTGTTTGCCTGGGCTTGAATTGAGAAACTCTTAGCTCAGTTTTCCTAAATGCTTTTCAAACTTTACTAGAAACGAGATATTAATCCTTTGAAATTGTATAACCATATCGATTAGATTACAATATCTTATATACATACATCTATCGATTAGATTACAATATCTTATATACATACATATATATGCGCATATATATATATATATTTATGTTTGAATGTATTTAATTGTATAGTGTATTCTATTCAAATAAATAATGTTTGTTGAGAATAATTTTGGTGATATCCCGCCTCCATCCCATCATGACCTATAGAAAAAATTATGGAATCCACCAATAGAATGGAAAGGAGCTAATGTATGTGTTTGGAGCTCATGATTGGATTGGTTTTGGGATTTTGCCTGAATGATGGAGAAATTTTAGCGAGAAATCCTAGGTTGGAGTCAATATTATCCGTTTTTGCCATCCAAGTTTTCGATCCTTTCACATCGATCGACAAACAAAACTCCTGATGGAAGCCCCATTTTTTAGTAGGAAATCAACGTATTGAAGGATCTTTCACCTGGGTCTTGGCATGTAAACGTTCCATATTTATGTCTTAGCTTAGCAATTTCTCCATCCTAGACTTTTGTTACTAAGATCTACAATTTTTTTTTTTTTTTTAAACACAATTGGACGTAGATGGAGATGGAAAGGGTGTGTTGGAAAAATAGCTTATAAAAACCATTTTAATGGACATTTTCAAGCTTGAATTTGAGTAGGACCCACTTTGTGTTAGTGTCGGTTCATGGTGGATTCGTGTTCTTCTCCGCAAGGAGATCGAAATCGAATGTTTATCCGCTCAAAATGATTGAAAGGGTGAATTAAAATTGACTCTCAAAAGTGCACCTTTGAAGTTTAGAAAATTAGGAAAAGAAAATGAGGAAAAAAACTCTTGTCCTATATGGGAAAGAGATTAAAGTTCCAATAGGTTTTTTAAGGATTTTCACATTTGCTTATTGGTAACCAATTAAGCATAGAGACTCTCTCACGCACACAGGCGTAGGGGGGTGCAAATCCTCGACTAGAAAACCACAACGAGCCAAAGGACTTGTGTGCGAGCTGTATCCTGCAGACACGAATGTCGCATAAAATTTCCGATTCCGCTTGGGTTTGGTTTTGTGATACAATTTTCTTTTTCCAACATAAATACGGTAGAATAAAACCTATACAACTTAAAAAACGTTTAGGAATTAATTTCAAATTAATTCGGAATTTCATCAGCCAAAACGTTTGGCAGCAAAGAAATTAAAATTGTTTTAATTTCTGTATTAAGCCATTGTTCCTAATTGCCTATAAAAGGCAGCCCTCTTGCATTGTCAAAGCACCAGAAAAATAGAGCATTTTCTTTCCTCTGTTGGTCTAAGTCTAGGTATTTCTGTGTGATGATAGAGTTCGGGCATTTTCAAGTTCGCCGTAGGTTGTAACTTGGTGTGTCGTTACCGCTTGTAACCAATTGTATCCTGGGAATCAGACGCCGATTGATCCTCAAGCACCGACGGTGAGGAGACGAATCTGTTTTTAAGGGAAACGACGGGGCCTCGGTGTTTATCAATCCGAATTTTGTTGGTTCTTGTATTTTATGTAATTTTTGTTGCTAACGAATTTCGGGTTTAATTCCGACATTCGTTCGTTGTCTTTTCATATTTTGCTAACAAAGGGACCATTTTAGGCAGAAGATTTGTCACAAAACTCTTCGTGAGCTCGTTCTCTCTAACAAACATTTTTTTTTTTTTTTGTGACTACCTTATCTTAATTAGTTCGAATACCAATTTGATAATTCAAAACCTTCCTGGAAAACTAAGTTAATTGTTCTTTTAATTTCTTGTGGACAGTTCTTGTAAGATCAAAATCCTTCGGATTCATGGTGGCCATTCTTGAACAGTGTATTAAGCAGAGCAGCTTCCAGACTTCCATTGTTGGAGAAGCCTGAACTTTCACATTGCACATTCTCGAAAAGGTCTCTGAAACTTGTTGGCCCGCCGCTTGCCCTTACTTAAAGTCGTTGACGCTTGTCTCCTACCATGGCTATGTCGTCTACATCGGTTATGATAAGAAGTGGAGTTCGATGAAGAGAAGATTGCTAATGCTAAACATATGTCCAAACTACGCCACCTGAAAGCTTTCTGGAATCCGGTCACTAATGATGGCTTGAAGGCTATTCTTGATGGCTGTCCTTATTGATGGCATAAATTGCTCCGACCACCAAATCCTATTCCCGAGGACAAATCGGTCGCGAGGGGATGGCAAAAATCGTATTCTTCACCCGAACCGGATACTAATGACCTGAGTCGATCCGACCGGGAGATGCTTCCCGGGGAACCATGCTACCCGACCAGATCTACCTCACCAGTGAGGTTTTCCATGTACCTGGGTTAGGCGTAATTAAAGTATCTAGGGCCGACATTTGCTGACCCGGACAGCCAACCACCGTGCACGGGGTATCACGCACATGACTGATGGCGGCGCCCTGACGCAGCACTCAGGCCCACCGCCTGATAACTGACGCATAGCCTTCTACTGCACCTATCACATCGCCAACTTCCGCCACCTGCCCCAACTGGAAGCTACACCTATTGGTTGCCGGCGGCAGCTCACACCTAGTGTTCCTTGATACCGGACCATGGACATGTGGCACTGGTCCATTGGACCTATAGCTCCTATGCATTCAGAAGCCTATATACCCGCCGGGGAACGCTAGCAAGTCAACCCGATCGGGTCACCCGAATGTCCGAGCCCGCGGAGAACGCCTATAATAGAGAATCAACCCACAAACTCAGGTTATGAACATTTTTCCTTGCCAAAGCTCTGCCTCTCCACTTGCTCATCAGTACCCTCACTGAATTAAGCATCGGAGGTGCACGTGGCAGGACACCCCACCGGTGTCCCCATCACTTGAACTTGCTTCCATTTTGTAGGTAACAAGTAGCAGAGTAGCCGTGCAGTACATCCTAGTTCGAGCAATCACATCGGGTGTTGTGCCGGAGATTTTCGACATCAACAGTCCTAATCTTGAGACACTTGTCGTGCGCAATTGTTGCGATGTCAATGCTGCAGGTAATTTGGGAAAAAAGATGTTATGAACAGATTTAACTGTTGTGGCTTCCTTATTGATTCAACCCAATGCTATGAATTTGTTATTGCATTCTGTTATGATTAATCATTTCTTGAAGACTAAATGTTTTTTTTTTTTTTTTTTTTTTTTTGTAGGTGAATACTTTCCTCTGTGACTTGGGATAAAGTACTGTATGATAAACCGTCTGTGTGATACACTGAGATCGGAAGCGCGGTGATTCCTTCTATCATGATGATTTTACCTTTTGAAAATGACTTTCCCTGAATTTGAATTTGGTTATTAGTGCTGGTAGTCTTTGAACTATGAGCACTATGACATTTTTGATCCTTGAATTTTTTAATGTGACAGATCACTCTTTAAACTTTTATTTTTTTAATCTATTATTAGTTTTGGTCCCGCATCATAAAATTAACAATGAATTTCTATAACTTGTAACGGAGATTATCCATTGTATAACTATCATGTGACAACATGAAAGTTCACAAAAAAAAAGTTACATTATCAACAAAGTTCTCTTTAAAGTTAAAACTTGAAAGCTATAGAAATTTAGCTCCTAACGTGATTATTTCTGTATAACTTTATGTTTTAGATGGTTTGTATGCATTTATTTCTGTTAAAATTATTGAACTTTTATGTTAATTTTAATGTCAGAGACTAAAATTGTTAAAAAAAAAAAAAATCAAAGTTTGATGGGTAATCTGTCCAAATATATATATATATAATCTCAAAGTCAGGGATCTATGATTTTTTAAGTATTGAGGGTCTGATATTGTCCCCTTGTGTTCGGAGTGAGGTAGTGACAGGGAAGCAACCCCCAACCCGTCCCGACACTATGTATCATTATTCTTTAAAATACAAAGTGTATATGTCTATTATCCATTACTCTTCAATAATTTAGAGTTTCCTTTTCACCATTCAAAAATTTGATCAAATTATTTTGTTATTCTGTGCGCTTTTTGTACCCTTCTTCTTCTTGCTTTTTTTAATCCTAATGTCTTATATTTGAAAATGTGTTTCAATGAATTCCTTTTAATTCTAGTTTGTTAGTATTGAAATAATTTTTCTCTAATATGTCCCCAAATAATATTTTAAACATTTTTTCTTGTAACTCTCTAAAATAGTATTTTTCCCTTGAGTATCCCTCAAATAATTCATTGTCTAATCCCTATAATTCTTTCTTTTATTTTTATTTTATTTTTTTTTTCAAAATGTACTCTCTACTATTTTTTTTTTTACCTAATGTTAAATCAAAAAATGAAATCTTTTTTAAAACAAATTACATTCACATATTAAAAAAGAATCAACAAATTTAGTAAACGCGTGCTATGCACGTGCTTCCAACTTGTATATTGAATTATTAGAGGAGAATAATGATAGTTTGTATGCAGAATGCATCTATCGTTCAAGGTAAGAAGCCTGAAATATGTAGAAATTAGAGCAAAATGAAAATGTTTGTTCCTCTATTGGAACTGAACACCAAAAGAAACGGGACGTGTATATCCTCCTTTATTTTTGCCTTCCAAATTTTGAAAACCATTCAAAATGCCTTAAAAAATGTTTACGTGCACAGCACGTAAACCAGAATTGCCTTAAAACCATTCATCCACTTCCATCTATTATCTTTATTAGATTGTTTACGTGTTACTATCTGTAATTTAAAATGGCCTTTAAACTATTGTTCATATGTCAACTTGAACCCAATTTTATTTTATTTTATTTTATTTGCACACTCTCAACCATATAAAAACATTATAAACATTGTTGGAAACAGTTCTGATAGTTGGCACTGTTCAAATAGTGGGCACTATTTTGACAGCAAGAATGGCATTCGATGCAATGAACGTGAGGAATTCGGTCATATTGTTACTGATCATTATGTAAACAACAAAAACAAACCACACCGCGAAAACATGAATACCGAGAATGACTATGAAGGAGAAGAGCCTGAATATGAGAAGCATTTAACTTTGTGTCCGATGAAAGACTACTTATTACAGGGAAGAGTTAGAAGATGCCTACGAAAAGTAGTATTCATCTTGAAGGGGGGGCAAAAAAAAAAAAAATGGTCTCAAAGAATAAAGTGTTTGATGATGGGATATCAAGGCTACAAGTGAATAAAAATGTTTTGATTATTGATATGGCCATACTACAACAGAACCTCTCCATGAGACCATGACCATACCATGACTTCAAGCCGAGACACAGAGTCGGAAGAAAAAGCGAGCAAATTGACACATTCATGTTTGTTATCATTGTGGAATTAAGAGGCACATTCGTCGAAACTGTTTTCAACTGTTAACACCCACATTGCCTCAAAAGCTTCTTCGTCAAGAAATGGGAATTTTCATAGTGGTTGTACAATGACCTTTAAAGATGGCAAAAATATGGTGAAAGCACGGGTAAATTGAACATAGTGATTTCATGACTCGATTTTGCATTCCGAACTGACAGAGTAATGGCAAGGAAAAACATTGCTCTGCACCTTTCAAATCAGTAAATTGTGCTTTTCCTCACTGATGTTATTGGTGCTGATAATACCGCTTCCACGATGTTCATACAGTGTCGATATGTGTTGATGCCGAAAATCTCCGGCACAACACCCAATGTGATTGCTCGGACTGGGCTGATCTTGCATGGTCACTCTGCGTCCGGTCACCTGCAAAAGGAGAAGCACCTAAATGTGATGGGGACACCAGTGGGATGTCTGTTACGGGCACTCCGATGCTTAAGTCAGTAAGGGTACCGATGAGCAAGCAAAGAGGCAGAGTTTTGGTAAGGAAAAATGTTCATACTTGAATTTGTGGGTTGATTTATAGACATTCTCGAGAGCTTGAGCATTCGGGTGACCCGATCGGGTCGACCTCCTAGCGTTCTTGGCGGGTAAATAGGCTTCTGACGCATAGGAGCAATAGGTCCAATGGACCAGTGCCACGTGTCCATGGTCCGGTATCGGGGGACACAGGGTGAGCTGCCGCCGGTACCAACAGGTGTAGCCTCAGTCGAGGCAGGTGGCGGAAGTTGGCGATGTAATAGGTGCAGTAGCATGCTATGCATCAGTTGTCAGGCGGTAGGCTGAGTGTTGTGTCAGGGCGCCGCCACCAGTCATGTGCGGGGTACCACGTGCATGGGGCTGGTTGTCCGGGTCAGCGACGTCGTCCCCAGATACTACCTAACCCGGTTACATGACAAACCTTGATGAGGTGACAAACTCTGGCCGCGTTACACGGTTACCCGGGAAGAATCTTCTGGTCGGATCAAGTCGGGTCAACAGTATCCGTTTCAGTCAGTTTGATGCAATTTTACCACCTCCACGTGACTGGGATTACTCTAGGAAATAGGATTTTGTGGTCGAAGCAATTTATGCCATCAACAATATGTGATTCGATTTAGCTTTTGTTTTCTTTCTAACACTTGAATTGTTTTTATTAGTAGTTTTTTTTTTTTTTTTTTTTGCCTAAATTTTTTTATTAGTATATTACTAATGAAAAAGGTGAAAACTAAGGAGTTTTAAAGGTTTACTTATTTTGATGAACTGAGCCTGTTTCTAAATAGAGAGTCCAAAAATTCACGGACAAATATGGCTATCACTACAAATCGAGTCTTCCGTGCATGAACATAACGACAATAAGACAACTCTAGTTGTCCGTGTGATGCGGGTTGCTAATGCATATGTGTGAAAGTTGTTATTAATGAACATGGCCAGCACCTGATTTAAACAATAATGTTTTGAGAGAAGGGTGAGAAGAAAAGAGTATAGTGAATGATAAGAGGAAAAAATAAAAATTTTGAAGAATAAATAATTCCTTCCTATTGGTTGCCATCTCTAGATCAAGAGTAGGGGATGAGTAATTTCAAAAAAAAAAAATTCAGTTCCTATGCTGCCTCCTACACACATATATACACATATCCATATATAAGGGAACAAACATAGAGAAAGATTTAAAAAAAAAAAATACAGGAGAAAAGATAAAATATAGAAATAATTTAACCGGCCACTTCACACACATTTTGATGGATATCACTAGAGAATCATGTCTTGTTGACAAGTGAAAGTGTTGGTTTGAAACGTATGTCAAGGTGTTGTTCTTAAAATGATTGATTTTTCTTGTAGATTTTTTAGTTTGGCCACCGTTATATACGATACTATATTCTATCACACACACCTTTGAAGAGATCAAGGTAAATAGCATCATGAAAAAGGTAAAATTGATCCTTGATATGAATCCATGGTGCATTTGTTAAAGGATGACTAAGTGATCATGATATGTGGATTTTAACATTTCTCTTGCAGTTGCAGAAAGTTGATTAATTTTTCATATCAAGGATAGCAAAAGGGGATAATGTTGGTATTTTTAATACCATATTTTGTTGGCATTTTATATCGAAAATTAATTAACAAAAAGAGTCAAACTTATTTGCAATTTTTTTTTTTTTTTTATTGTCATACCAAGATTATTACGGTCAATTTTGTTGCAGATAATAAAGAATCCATTGATATTCGAATTGAGTTGATGCATATTGATCTGCAAACTTAAATTACAGGTAGTTGAATTGGATATCTTATCCAAGATTTGAGTTTCCTAAGATAATCGAGTTTTCGTTTGGTATTTCAACTCAACTCCAACTAAACTGTACTTTTTCATATCAATTTTTGTCTTTTGCTGAAAAATCAACAAAAATTATAACCAGTTTTTGAAAAAGTCAACCAACTACAACTTAAAAATTTCATCTGCAACCGGCGAACCAAACACAAGCTTAAAGTTTGTTTAGCTCTCCATTCCAGACCTAAAATTTATATTTCATTTTTTGTCTTTTTTTCAAAAAATAAAAAAAATTTATAACAATATTTTGAAAAGTTAACTAATTTCAACCTAAAAATTCCATTCCAAACATGTACACCAAATGCACTATAAAATTCGTCTTGCATTGCGATTGACTCTCTTGGATCTTATTTGATTTATTCTCGTATTTATCTGGTAATGGAATTCAGGAAAAGCAAATTAAGTTCGAAATCAGAAAAAACATAGTTTTATGTGTGTGACACATATAATGTCTCTTTTTGCAATTTAATTTTTTTAATGCAAAAATCTCATGAAGTTCTTATGACACTAAGAATTGGTGCATTGTCTCCAGTCAATTGCACTTTTTAGGGCATTCCTCAAAAAATCCTTTTAAGAATCACAGTTCATTTTTCAACTAAATGTACATTTTCAAAACACCAACTCATTTTTAATCAAAATATTTTCAAAACCTCAACTCTACTTGGTAATCCAAATGGGCCCTAAGAATGTCGATATGCTACGATGTATTAGTGCAACTACTAATTATTATCATTGTCTATATATACGAGTATTCTGTTATCCGACACTCCATTTTTGCCTGACATAAACAGTAGCTTGCGTGTGGCAGTTGGATGTAAAATGGAGGGAGCTAATGAGAGAGAGAGTGAGAAAGAGAGAGGATGTAAGCTGGGATACAATCCCAAGAGAGAGTCACCGTCACCAAAGAGCCGCCAAGCATGGCCTGCACCAAGCCAAGCTGCTCACTGTCAACCCCCCGCCGCGAGCCCGTCGTCGAAGAATCCATTGTTGAAGAGCCATCATCGACAGCAACAATTCCTTTTGCTACGTCAATAATCGTCATGAATTTTGACGAATCTTCGAGAACCCCCGACTTGATTTTTTTGTACCACTGAATGTTCGGCCACCATACAACAATCTATTCCTATATACAAGAACTTTCTCATACGACACCGCTGAACTGCTAGATCGGTAGACGGGAAAGTTCTCTTATTTTTCTTTGATTCTCTCTCTTTTTCTCGAATGGGTTGTACTGTATTTTTTCTCAGTTATGCTGATTTCCTGTATGGATTATATTATCGGATGACCGTTCCGTTGGATAGGGAAGTATTTTATATATATATATATAAATTATAAACCAATATTTATCACCTTTTTTGAGTAATAATATTGAAAATTACATCTCAGACCACAGGACAATGGGTAGGCCACGTAAGACTAGGCCTAGTAGTGTCTCACTAGGCACAAGTTACGGTGCATGCACAGCTCACGTGACCCTCCCTGCTACTTGTTTCCCAGTCTCTCTCAAAATGAATATTTTTCATATTTCTAATTTTTCAATTAATTTCCATTTATAAACAGCATAAGCACGTGCGACGCCGTCTGGAGCAGAGGCTTAGAGGGATGTGGGGCCCATGAGAGGACGAGGTGGGCCCACAATTGTCTCGTTCTGTTGCATATCTGACGCTGTACAGTCATCATCATTCCTTTCAAATTGACTTGATGGCCATTCGTACAGTAAAAAAAAAGATCTGATGCTTCGGCTTTCTCTTTTCCAATCACAAATTGCCACGTCGACTTCTTGTCCGTTGACGACTTTTGTGTGTGAACTCTCAGGTCACGGTTTCAACTCTGCTTTCTCACCAAAGTCTACGTACCCACACAACCAATTTTATGATAATTGAAATTGTAGTTTATATTTTGAAATTAGAACATATTTTTATAATAAAAAATAATGTAACATTATAAAATGTGATCGGAACAATATATATTATATAAATATTATTTTATTTTTCTTATTATTATAAGTATTTACACATATAAATTATTTTATTTTGAATTGAAATAAAAAATTATGAATTCTTAAAATTTGAATTTTATGAAAATTTAAAAGAGAAAGTGAAATGTAGATTTAGAATTAAATAGGTAAATTTTGTCTCCAATAGTTTCACCTTTCATCCTTGAATTACAGGTCCAATCATATTCTTATCCCTAAAGTTTTAAAACATTTCTCAGTTTGTCTGATAATATTACTTCTTTCCAAAAACACTAATAAGACTTGAATTGTAATTACTACAAGAAAATCAAATGCATTTTAATCATAGTTAATTTTGTTGTTTTACTGTTAGAATACAAATTATTTGATTATTTACAGCTTTTAAAATTGAAATCCGGGACATGAAAATGAAAAAAAAAAAAAAAAAAAAAAGCCATGTGATCTTTACACGATAATAACAATTAATTTGAAAAGAATTAACTATCAAATTAATAATTCGAGTGTTAATTTTGGTGGAACGTTTTAAAGGTTAGGTTATCAAAAGAAGATTGGACTTGAAGGACCAATTCATTCATTTTTTTTTTTGGGGTAAAATACTAATATTCTATTACGGGCTTGTTTGGTGTATTAATTTTAACTTAAACTAAACTGTAATTTTTTTTTACTGAATTTTTGTCTTTTTATAAAAAGTCAATAAAAATTATAACTAGTTTTTTAAAAATCAACAAACTCTAACTTAAAAATTTTAACATCAACTGATGATCAAACGGAAGAGTACATTTGTTTTTTAACAAGTAACTTCTTTTTTGACTTGTTAGACTATGAATTGAGTTTGATAGACATATTTAAATTAAAGATATTTATGTCCTAAGAATTTTAAGGTAATTTATATTTTGTCTCATGAATTTTAAAAATCCTTATTTTATTCAATTAACTTAGAATTTAATCCTATTTTATTTTTTAATCAAAATTTCAGTTAAAAATTGACAAAAAAATCTTATATACTTTTTTTCACCAAAAATTATGTACTTTATTTTCTTCCACTTTCTACTTTCCTACTTTCTTTCCTATCAACAACTAAACAGAGCGTAAACTTTCCATTCATGAGGTACTATTGATCTGGAAACAAAGAGTGGAGATCTAAAGAACGCAAAGCTTGTTAAGTACGCAAGCTCACATGATGAGAAGCATGCAAAGCCAAAACAGTTTGATTTTGTGGGAGTTGAAAATTTGTAGCTAGCTCGGTAACAGAGAAAAGTATATAGGTGAATTTGAATATTCAACTGTCGCGTTTGTACAAAATGGAGAGTAGAAAAGTAAAACTCAAATTATATATATATATTATATATATGTATACACACACCAAGGGTTGTGGGTTATTATTTAAAAAAAAAAAATTAGAGTGGGGGTTTGAACTCTAACTTGAGAGAGTTGAGGATTTATGAAATAAGGAGGTAAAGGGTTTTTTTTTTTTTTAATTCCTTTAATCCGTTACCAGCGGAGTCATGAAATTTTTTTTGTTTAAGTGCTACAAAAAAAAAGATAATTTGTTCTTGTACAAGGGCGTAACTAAATTCTAATTATTAAGTGTGGAAATAATCAAACTTTACTTATAAAGTAGGTAAATAACCAAATTAAACTGAAATTTAAGAATAAAAATTGACATATTAAAGTTTGAATATGGGCACAATTGAAAATTTTCTCATAAAATAGTGATACAAATAAAAATCAATTTATCAAAATATGAATGGGAGAGAAAATTTTTGGTTGACGATAAGTAGTGGATAGGAGGGGGGGGGGGGGGGCAATCTGACTTCCTTTTTACATACCTCTCGTTATTTGAGACCATATTCACTTCTTTGAGCTTCTATTAATTGAATCGAGAAATATGTTTGATTGTCCATCTTTTTGATATAATATATATATATATATAAATATTAAGACATCTTTCGGATAATTTAAATTGAAGCAATTGAATGTCCGACTTATTATCGAAATTTTACATCCCACAGATCTAGACTTTATTTTCCATGCCTCCTCCCTATAAATTTCCCTCAGTAAATAAGTTTAGCAAATTGATTAATTTTGATGTTATAATCATCCTCAATATTCATAAATTGGGGATTTGTAATCATGAGGAATTTTGTAGGACGTCTTTATTTAGAGTTGTCAGTTAGGTGTTCATATCCTTTGCCATCAGAATCAAAAATTCTTAGAAATAGTTAGAATGTTAGGACTTTGTTTGGATTAATTGCTTCGATCACATGTATGTGAGATAAAATTCTTCTGAATGATCCATATGATTTTTTTTTCTTTTTCAGTTATAAAAATCTGGGTATTCTATTTTTATAATTTATTGTTTTTAATCTAGCACGATAAACTTAATTAGAAAAAGTAACAATTCAAAATTCACTTATTTTAAAAAAGTTTGACATGATTAACCTAAATTATAACATGCAGAAGTTGATGTATAAAACTTAAAAAACAAAAAAGAAGTTGAGGTAAAAAGCATATTTTCACTTTCATATAACAATAATTAAAAAGTATATATTGTATAGCACAGGGAATTATGTTTTACATAAAACAATATTAGTTTTACGTTACATCTTAATTCCCATATTTGAATAGACATTTCAAACAAATCTTTAATGAGGTTGCTTCTTTTAGTTAATTCTATTTTTATGGAAGTGTATCTTTAATTTGTCTTTTCAATGACGAGAAATAAAGGTCCAACCAGAATGATCATTACCATAAAACTGTATACGTCCTTTTACATTTTTGTGTTTTGTACCGACGTCAGCTGTAAGGCCAAACCATTAAAGTGAAAATTCACTCTTTTTCATTCGAGATAATGTTAAGGGTTAATTTCATTTTTAGTATTTGTAAATAAAATATTATTAAAATTGATATTATTTTTATTTATTTTTATTTTAAGTACTGTCACGTCATCATCATCAATTAAGATGGATGTAAAAATTTAAAAATATCCTCATGTAAGTCTAAATCTTATTATTTTTTTTTTTTTTTCACTTTCTCGCATAGCCCCTCATCCATTTTGAAACTCAAAACTTCATATAATATCTTAACTTGATTTAAAACTATTTTCACCATTTTAGTGAGAGAAACTTCCATTTAGAGAAAGAAACTGTCACCGTGGGGAACCACTCCAAAAATCAGTCGGAAACTGTCGGAAACCACCATCAACGCCCTCTATAAAGCTTTTTCAAACTCTGTAATAACTGGAGAATATTCTTAAACCACCCAAATCAGTTAAGATTCTTGAGTCTCCCATATCCAAACCCAAGAAGTTGGCGGAGAAAAACATTACTCCTAAAAAAAGAAATGTTCGGCTAATGGCTTCGGTAGAGAAAAGGCCATCGGCGGAGAAAAATCCTCAAAAACCGGAACCAGAGAAAAAAAGAAGGGCACCTGAGAAATGGTCGACGAAAAATAAGGGGGAAATCTGTATTGCTAGTTGATTTCCGAAAAAAAAAAAATTTGAATAAAATTATAATATTTGTATTTTTATTTGATTTTGTGACATAAACTAAATGTTTGTTAGTTGGGTATTTCGATTTTGAGAGGAAAATTTAGTGTATTGATTTATATACATTTTTTACGATATTAAATATTATTACTGTTGGTGTCATTTACAGGGTTGGTCATTTACATTTTGAGTAAAGGTAATTTTTTTAATGACCTTATTCTTGTCTGTGTGAATGGCAAAAAATGTTAGAATCTTTTTTTAAATTTTTTTTAGACATAGGTCATAACTGTTATGACCGGGTAGGCAAAACATAAATGACCTTTACTCAAAAATGACAAAAAATGTTAGATTTTTTTTATAAAAAAAATTTAGACATAGGTCATAACTGTTATGACCGGGTGGTCATAACAAGAATGACCTTTACTGGAAAAAAAAAAAAAAACTTTTTAGACATATGTCATAACTGTTATGACCGGGTGGTCATAATAGGATTGACCTTTACTCAAACATGACCAAAATGTTAGATTTTTTTTTTAAAAAAATATTAGACATAGGTCATAACTGTTATGACTGGGTGGTTATAACATGAATGACCTTTACTGGAAATGGTCAAAAATGTTAGATTTTTTTTAAAAAAAAAATTTAGACATAGGTCATAACTGTTATGACTGGATGGTCATAACTGTTATGATTGTTGATGTCGGTTTCTGCTCCGACCACAAAGTACCACCGCCGACCACTTCCCTCGATCTTCCCACCTTCTCGGAGATACACTCACCGTCTCGGATGGTCGGCTGACCGAGGCACTGGCCGACAAGATCCTTTGACCGCGCAAGAGCTGGCTGTGTACGCGGGCAACGATGTTCTCGGGTTAACCATCGTATCGGCTGCCTCCGGGTTTGCTAGGGTCATCCGGGCCCACGGTCACCTCAGCTGACGCTGTACCTGCCCTGGCACCCATCTGTTACAGTCGCCGCCCACCTACTCCTGCAGAACATCACTTCGCCACCCGCCGCCACCTACTCTGACACCAAACCTGCCCCTGCAGGCGCCGACGGCGGACACCCTTCTGTCCCCCACTTGGTGTCAGACCCCACGTGGCACACGCCCATTGGGCTAGTAGCCCCAGCAGGCCTACAACCCTAGCCCCCTGCCGGGCTCCCTAGGTAGCCGACCCGACCGGGTCGCCCCAAGCACCCGAGTCCGGGGAAGACGCCTATAAATAGAGGAAAAACACACAAATTCAGGTACGGTCATTTTTTGCCTTGCCAAATCTCTGCCTCTCCCTACGCTCATCAGAATCATTACTGACTTAGGCATCGGAGTGCCCACGGCAGACACCACACCGGTGTCCCCCTCATTCCGAGGTGCTTCCCTTTTGCAGTGATCGACGGCGGAGCTTCTGGCCTGATTTGACCGGACGACAGTGTTACTTTGGTGTTGTTGCCGGAGACGTTCTCGGCATCAACAATGATCTTGACTCAAAAATGAGCAAAAATGTTATATTTTTTATAAAAAAAAAATTTAGACATAGGTCATAACTGTTATGACCGGATGGTAATAACATGAATGACATTTACTCAAAAATGACAAAAAATGTTAGATTTTGTTAACTTTTTTTTTTTTTTAAATGGAAGTGTTAAATATTTTTTTTTTCCGACGTGAGAGTTTTTCTTTCTAGATGGAAGTTTCTCTCTCTGAAATGGTGAAAATAGTTTTAAGGATTAATTTTATTTTTAGCACTTGTGGAAAAAGTATTACTAAAATTGGCATCACTTTTGTTTCCTTTCATTCCTAGCACTACCACGTCATCACCATCAATTAAGATGGATGTAAAAAGTCAAAAATACCCTCAGGCAAGCCTAAATCTTTTTTTTTTTTTTTTTTTTTTCACTTTCCTGCCTAGCCCCCACCCATTTGAAACTCAAATCTTCATATAGTATCTTAAGTTGATTTAAACTATTTTCACCATTTTTAGAGAGAGAAACTTCCATCTAGAGAGAGAAACTCTCACCGTCGGAAACCACTCCAAAAATCACTCGGAAACTGTTGGAAACCACCATCAACGCCCTCTATAAAGCTTTTTCGAACTCTGTAATAGCTGGAGAATATTCTTAAACCACCCAAAATCAGTTGAAATTTCTTGAGTCTCCCATATCCAAACCTAAGAAGTCGGCAGAGAAAAAACATTACTCCCGAAAAGAGAATGTTCGGCTAATGGCTTCGGTAGAGAAAAGGCCATCAGCGGAGAAAAATCCTAAAAAACCTGAACCAGAGAAAAGAGAAGGGCGCCTGAGAAATGGTCGACGAAAAATAAGGGAGAAATCTGTATTGCTAGTTGATTTTTGAAAAACAAATTGCATAAAAATTATAATGTTTGTATTTTTATTTGATTTTGTGATATAAACTAAATGTTTGTTAGTTGGGTATTTCGATTTTGAGAGGAAAATTTAGTGTATTGGTTTATATAAATTTTTATACTATATTAAATATTATTATTGTTGGTGTCATTTACAGGGGTTGGTCATTTACATAATGACCGGGTGGTAATTTTTTTAATGACCTTATTTTTGTCTGTGTGAATGACCAAAAATGTTAGATTTTTTTTTTAAAAATTTTTTAGACATAGGTCATAACTGTTATGACCACCAGTTATGACTGGGTGGTCATAACAGGAATGACCTTTACTAAAAAATGACAAAAAATGTTTGATTTTTTTAAACAAATGTTTTAGACATAGGTCATAACTGTTATGACCGGATGGTCATAACAGGAATGACCTTTACTGGAAAATGGTCAAAAATGTTAGATTTTTTTTAAAAGTTTTTTTTAGACATAAGTTATAACTATTATGACCGGGTAGTCATAACTGTTATGACCACCAGTTATGACCGGGTGGTCATAACATGAATGACCTTTATTAAAAAATGACCAAAAATGTTAGATTTTTTAAAAAAAATTTTAGACATAGGTCATAACAGGAATGACCTTTACTAGAAAATGGTCAAAAATGTTAGATTTAAAAAAAAAAAAAAAAATTTAGACATAGGTCATAACAGGAATAACCTTTACTGGAAAATGGCCAAAAATGTTAGATATTTTTTTAAAAAAAATTTTAGACATAGGTCATAACTAAATTTTACCTTTACTCAAAAATGACCAAAAATGTTAGATTTTGTTAAAAAAAAATTTTGTTAAATGGAAGTGTTAAATTTTTTTTTTCCGACGGTGAGAGTTTCTCTCTCTAAATGGAAGTTTCTCTATCTAAAATAGTGAAAATAGTTTTAAATCAAGTTAAGATATTATATGAAATTTGGATTTCAAAATAGGTGGGGGCTAGGCGGGAAAGTGAAAAAAATAATATTTAGGCTTGCCTGAGGGTATTTTTGACTTTTCACATCCATCTTAATTGATGGTGATGACGTGGCAGTGTTAGGAATGAAAGGAAATAAAAGTGATGCCAATTTTAATAATACTTTTTCCACAAGTGCTAAAAATAAATTAACCTAGTTTTAAATCAAGTTAAGATATTATATGAAGATTTGGGTTTCAAAATGGGTGGGGGGCTAGGCGGGAAAGTGAAAAAAAAAAAAAAAAAGATTTAGGCTTGTCTGAGAATATTTTTAACTTTTTATATCCATCTTAATTGATGGTGATGACATGACAGTGATAGGAATGAAAGAAAAGTGATGCTAATTTTAATAAACTTTTTTCACAAATGCTAAAAATGAAATTAACCCTGATGTTAAAGGGTGTTGAGCACAATTCTTCGATAAAAAGTGAGTTTTACAACTAACAAACAGTGCTCATTTTCTATTAGTGGTTTTTTTAATATAATTTTCTTATATTAATCAATAAAAAGAAAATTGACAGTGCCATCACGTCCTTTGGCCGTCGTTATTTAAGAATATTATGAAATCACAAGTAAAACAGTATTAGGACTTGACCATCATACCAATGGTGAGCGTAATTAACATTATAACATACGTTGAGAAAATATAATAAATTATAAATTATTAAAATAAACATTTAATTACTATCAAATAAGTTATTTATTTTAGAGTAATTGATCAAAATAGTCCCTAAACTATTTAAAATGTGACGATTTAGTTCCTATTTTTTTAATTTTAACTGAAAAGATCCTAAACTTCTAAAATATTAATAATCTCAGTCCTTTTTATCCAAAACCATTAACTTTATAACGGAATGAGTTATGTAACTATCACATGAGCTCAATTAACCTTTAAAAGATGAAAATACCTTATTTTCACTAATAACATTAAAAAAACAAAAAATAAAAAACAAAAAAAGAGATGAGAACTAAGCCCCCCCTTTCTCTCCCTCTCTCTCACTTCCCAGTTTCCAGGGAGACAACTCAAGTCCCTTACTTTTCCAACTCATGCCTTCAAACAGCAAAAGTTAAAATCAACAAAAACATAAAAATAAAAAAATATCTGAAAACACAAACGCCAAACAGGGAGATTTATCTCTATTCTACAAACATAAAACACAACTGTTGATAAGATTGTCTCTGGGCTTCTTCCTCTGAAGCCAAAAAGAAAGAAAGAAAGAAAAAGAAAATGGCTGGGTACAGAGCCGAGGACAACTATGATTACCTATTCAAGGTTGTTCTGATAGGAGATTCAGGTGTGGGAAGTCCAACTTACTCTCCAAATTCACCAGGAATGAGTTTAGCCTTGAGTCCAAGTCCATCATCGGAGTTGAGTTCGCCACTTGCAGCTTAAACGTCAACGGCAAATCCGCCAGAACCACTCTTGAAAAAACGACACCGCCTCAGCCCACCCTTCTTGGTTCTCCCACCAGCGATTTCTTACACTCCTTTACAGCCTCCGAGATCGTCCTCTGCTTCAGGTGCCGTCTGTTTTGCCCTTTTGGATTGGAAATTTAGGGTTTGTTATGTTACTTGTTGACTTCAATTTTAGGGAAATTGGATTCTCATGTGCGGTATTTACATGATTTAGCTCTTTTAGGATTTATAATTACTTTGGGGATTACGAATTTTTTTAAAAAAATCTACTGGATTAGTTTTTGTTTTTTGAGTTTTTAATTTAATTTAATTTGTTCATTTTTTTAAAATTTATTGTTGATAGATTACTAAAATGTCATTTCATATTAGATTATATGTATATGTGTTGTTGCACATGACTTATTTCGTTATAAAGTTAACGATTTTGGATGAAAATGACTAAGATTTTCAATATTTTAAGGGCCTGTTTGGTGCACAAGTTCAAGATGAGATTTTTAAGTTTAAATAGTAAATTTTTTTGAATTTTCAGAAAAGACAAAAACTTTTTGGGAAAAAGACAAAAACTTTTTGGGAAAAAGACAAAAAAAAGTTTGAAAATCTTAGTTTGGACTTGAGCTCCAAACTCACCCTAAGAGTTTAGGATTTTTTCGACAAAATTAAAAAAACAGAGACTAAATTATAACCTCTTAAAGAATTTAAGGATTATTTTGATCAATTACTCTTTATTTTATAAACAAGTTTGTTTCTTTAAAAAAAAAAATAAAAAAGTTTGTTTATCAGTTGAATAATTTTTTACTTTTAATGAAAAAAAAAGTTACTCTAACAATTTGATAAGCATATTACATATATTTTTATACTTTTGTAAAAATATTTTTATTTTAACAATTTGATAAATTATTATATATATTTTTGGTTAATTATTTAAATATATATTAACTTTTGTAATTAATATTACCGAAAAAGAAACACCCCTTTAACATTGACACCTTTGAGCAATTTTCTTTTATTCCTCCCAACTAATTTGACCAAACTCGTACTTATCCTCTCCTCCTTATGTAACAAGGGAAAGATTAAAGTCAATTATGAAGGTCCTTGTCAACATATTTTATTCGTAAAAAAGTACATCACTACAACTAGTTTTTATCCATAGACAACCGTAATTTGGTCCAAAGTCCAAACCCAACCGACCACAATCAATGATAATATGGTAATTTTTAGGCATTTCCCATAATTGGTACAATAATTTAAGCGCACGTTAGGTGTAAAATGTTTAAAAATTTAACCACATAAAAAATACTTAGTAATAAAAATTGTTAAACTAATTGATAAATTGTTAAAACACTATTGAGTCGACATCTATTGAGACATGAAAAATGACAACAAATCTGGACTCATGAAGAAGAAGTATGGATCTACTTGAGACCATACTTGAAGTCAGAGGAAGTTTAAGCATCTACAAACAGTAACGGTCGATCGATGATTAAAAATATTTAATATTCAAGATGTTAAACATTTAGAGTTATTGTGTTTGAAAAACTTTAGTGCAATTAAAGAGAGAATAAAATCTCTTATTAATAGGAGAATTAAATTCTTTCATTCTCAATGTAAATTCCTATAATTGAGAGAAAAAGTCTACGGACATAATTTCAACACAAATGGATCTTGAGGCAATCACATTGGACCATGATTTCTTATTATATTATTCTTAAGATTATTTGTATTCTTTGGATTCTTGTTTAAGCGTTTGATTACTATGCATAATCTTATTTTCTAGTTCAGATATATTCATTTGGTATTAGATGAAATTTTGCTCCAACGACTAAGTTATTTTTTCTTGAGATACAACTTTTGTTACAATAAAGTGACTTCTGTGGGATACTGGATATTTAATTATTAACAAGAAATAACCTATGTTAAAAGGGTAATTATTCAATGATGGTGTGTTCCGCTGTTGTAGTGTGAGAGTCACTTTGGATTTGTAGTTGCCGATCCTGCCCAAGTGACTCGGCTCAATGTCATGAGAAAATAAAAACAGTGACGTGAATATTACGATTTTTTTTTTTGTGTGCCCAAAACATGATTGATAAAAGTAAGAGGAAAAATCCTTCAAGGATGACAAAATTCGTTGTTAAAACAAAATTTGTTAGCGTTATATGACATTGTTGTCGTCAAATTTCATCACTAATACGTAGATGTTGAAGGTTTTAGTGACGATATTTGTCGTCGCATCTTATACAACACCTTTGACAATGACAATGTCGTCATTGAAAGGTGAACTTGACTTCGTACTTCTGGCCGCTTGGGTTTAGTAAAAATTAAAATAAAGGTTATAGATCATTAATTATCTTAGGACAACTTTTTTTGTTTCTTTTTACCCACATTTTCTTTTTTTTTTTACTTGAATCCTAACAAAAAATTTTCCAACTTTTTTCTTCTATCGCTCTTTGAAATTTTCAAATTGTAATAGTTAAATTTTATTTTTTAAAGAACAGTTTCACTTATGTCATAATTTGACTTTTGGTATTCTTTATTTCAAACTCTTTTTTTTTTCCTCTCTAAATGCTAGTAACAGATATCAACAGGTGCACCTAGATATCTCGACTATATCGGCACATTCTTAGTATCCTCATCCCTTACTTGTTCCATTTTTATTAATGAAAAAAGAAAAATACAAGAATGTTTAGAAGAAAATAAAGCAAGAGGAAAATAAAAACAACCCTACTAAGGGTAATAAAAATAATAACAAAACTCCCAGTGGCCGGAGATCAATCTCAAAATTAAGCCGAAACTCTCATCATGAATATAATCTCAAATAAGCCCCATTTAATACCCTTTGACCAAAACAATGTCAAAGGGAAAAAAGATCAGTATATGTCTACCAAGAAACAAACAAAGGTTGACTACTTACAAAATCTATAAGAGATAACCCCATCATATCTCTAGAGACCTCTGAAGAAATAATTGTGGGACAAAAAAATCACCAAGCAGTGTCTTCGATATAAATCGCATGAGACGCTAACTTATCAGCCAATTGATTACGCTCACTAAGATTACTAACATTTTTAGAGTTTAGGGTCATCTCGGCTAAAATTAAAAAAACAAGGATCAAATTGTCACTTTTTAAAGAATTTAAAGATTATTTTGACCAATTACTCTTTATTTTATAAACAAGTTTGTTCTTTCCAAAAAAAATAAGTTTGTTTATCAGTTGAATAATTTATTTACTTTCAATGAAAAAAAAGTTACTTTAACAATTTGATAGGCATATTACATATATTTTTATACTTTTGTAAAAATATTTTTATTTTAACAATTTGATAAATATATTATATATATTTGGTTAATTATTTATATATATATATATATATATTAACTTTTGTAATTAATATTACCGAAAAAGAAATAACCCTTTTAACATTGACGCCCTTAAGCAATTTTCTTTGATTCCTCCCCTACTTTGACCAAACTCGAACTTATCCTCTCCTCCTCATGTAACAAGGGAAAGATTAAAGTCAATTATGAAGGTCCTTATCAACATATTTTATTCGTAAAAAAGTACATCACTACAACTAGTTTATTATCCATAGACAACCGTAATTTGGTCCAAAGTCCAAACCCAACCGACCACAATCAATGATAATATGGTAATTTTTAGGCATTTCCCATAATTGGTCCAATAATTTAAGCGCACGTTAGGTGTAAAATGTTCAAACTTTGCTGACAAATTTGTACAAGAATCACATAGCTGGCACTTTGTTTGTACACAAATCAAAGCTCACCCGGCAATTTTTACACCTTGCAAACACACAAGCAATCTCAACACCATTTTTGCTCTTAACCCAATAAATTTCTCTCATATTTAAGTAGTAAGATGAGGAGAATTTATTGACAAAACGTTTTATTATGCTTCTTATCAAAGTCAAAATATTTAAATAGAGAGCAAATTTTTTAGTTGTCCCCATTGGGGATTAAAAAAAATGATTATAAAAAAATAAAAATAAAAACAGTTCCAATGCTCACCCAAGGAAAGTCATACCCAAATCTCAATTACCCATGAGAATATTAAAAAAAAAAAATTTGATTTTTCCCATAAGAAGTTACTTTTACCATTACCCTTTAAGGGAAAGAGAATCAAAACCACATCTTTTCTATCCTCATTCTAAACAATCAAAATAAATGATAGGCCTACAAAACCCATCCCCATTGACACACTTTCTTTTTCTTTTTCTTTTTTCTTTTTTATCTTTCTTGCCTCCTAATCTTGATCACTCAATTCCCCATCTTCTTTCCCATCATCACCCCCTTTACCACGCTATTTTTGGTTCAAAAATCATTTCAAAAAAGCCCCTCACTCAATAGTCACTAGGAGTCACTAAGTGATGACAAAATAATTTCCTTGGTTACAAAGAGGAGGTGGGAAAGTGGCACGTGGCAAACATGGAGACGTACCACGTGGCACGAGATGATTGGGTTGACGGGACAGCCTTTTGGGTGGGGTAGGGATCAGACAGGGAAGGGGACAGTGCCTTTAAGTGAGCTGCTTGGGCTGCCTGGTTGGCAGGTGGTCACATGGACAAGCCCATGTGTTGTCAAAAAGGCCTGTTTGAGATTCCCTACCGACGGTGACATGAACCACCTCTTTCCTATTGGTTCGTGCTTTTCACGCGCATCACAGAGCGTGGTGTCTGCAAGCTTATTTATCCTCCTATGACTATAAAGTATTTTAAAACAAATGTCTTCCAACCTCGGCTTATGCAAAAGCTCCAAATTTTATTATTTTATTTTATTTTATTTTATTTTCCTGCCCTTTACCCGCTTTTGGGGCTTTGATTTCAACTAAATTATTATCATCCAATGATTTAAAAACCCTTTTTAAAAGAATTTCTAATATAAAAATTTAAAGTTAAAGTAGGCAGATGATAGGGATGATCTCAGCCGTTGGATTGTTTCCATCGTGTCCCCACGTGAATTGTCAAATTCCCTTACTGTTTACGCGGCGGGTGTTTAGTGGGTCCCCTTTTTTGGTTTCTAGAAGGAGGACGTTGGCAAACAAAAATTTAACTAATTAATGGGGGGTTTTATTTAGCTACACATATTGACTAACATTATACCAACTCTTTTAGTCAAAAAGGCAACGGATATTGCTTAAATTTTTAAGGTAATTACAAGCATGAATAATGATATCAACTTATAAGTCTAAATTCTACGGAATTTGGGGGTGTGGTTTTTTACAGGGAATTTTTTTTTTAATTTATGAAGAGAAATATTTCCGGTGCTCCATGCAAAAAGAGAGAAAATTCCGGTGCTGTAATTTATAAAGTTTGATGTTTAAACAATATTAAGACATATAAAATGTATATAAAAACAATATTTGTAACTGTAGTATTTCGTACTATGTCGGTAGATATGTTATATGTTTCCAATTAGGTGCATGAATGTACGTATCTTTCCAATTCATTTTGTCTCTTTTTATTCCGATGTTTTCCTTAATTATAAATTATCAAATTGCTCTTTAATATTATATATTTTTATTTTTTTTTCAAAATAATTCAGAGGGCTTAGCAGTTGGACCAATTAATGCACCCACACATATTGTATACATAATATCCTAAAAGATTATAAATCTATTGAAAACTATTTTTGAAGAATTATTTGCAATTCCTTTCCTTTTTTTTTTTTTTTTTTTTTTTTTTTTTTTGGGTAGCGATATCTAGGGTAGTTGTAAAACCTAATTGTAGATATGGGAATTATTGTGCTATACAATAACGAATAGAATACCAAACTTTAGCTGAACATATAAAAAATGATGAATTATTATCCTAGGCTGATGCAAACTGGCGTGAGAACTCTCTGTGTAGCTTCATAGTAAGTTGGTCACAAACATTTACTTAGTAAAATTCCAAGGAACCTATCAACATAAAATCTGAAAAGAAATGGAGTGTAAAGAAAGTAAGAACTACAATACATCTGACTAAGAAGGGATTTTTTACGGTTTGACCTCCTATTATATATTTCCGTTCAAAATTATTATTATTTTTTGTTATTAATCTAAAATTTTAACGGCATGTTACAAAATTTGAAGTGTACACTCATAGATCAACCTATTAAAATTTCTACAAATAATGCAAAATAAGAAGTTAACAAGATGTACTATAGTTAAATGCAAACACAATCAATGTTTTTTGGAAAGAAGAAGAAAAAGAAAAAGAAAAAAAAAAGACAAAAACAAGTAGTAGTAAATATAGGTATAGCCATCGTATATATATATATATATATATCCATGGTATACTGGTGAAATAGTTCATGTTGTACCAGGTCCTATTGTATGATTTGACGAAACAAATTTTTGTCTCTTTCCTTCAACAAATGGGGAGCCAAACAAACCTTCATAGTTTTAATTGCTTATGTAGAATATATTTAAGAATTTTTCTTAGGAGTGCTTTGGCTAATATTTTAAGCCACTCGAAAAGATCTTTAAGAATTATATATAAATAAAACAAAAATAAATGACGAAAGGAAGACCTACAGGATACATGACAGCATGTTCAATATTGATCCAACCTTAATAAAGCGATTAATTAAAGATGCTACTTTTGAAAACGGAGACCCCGTTTTATTTTAATTTGTATTAAAGTTTTCACAAGTATGAGAAGCCGTCCAAGTTATACTAATGCACCTTTTCATATCAATGGAAACTTCCAAGAACCTCCTCCTAATTGCAGGCAAGATCCCCAACACAAAACAAAAATTATAACTATCTTGTTTGCCAATTAGAGAAACAAACGAAAATGGGCACCCAACAAAAAAAGCCCTAATTAAACTATACTTGTTTTCACTAGAATCATCCCTATTACTTATAAGAGGAAAAAAACAAGTCAAGTAGGGCTAATTAATAATATAATTCCTCATTGGTTCTTTCTTTCTTTCTTTTTTTTGTTGAGAATCCAAGTAATATAGCGTGGAAATCCAGCATAAAGAATATTGGAATAGGTGTTTTCCCAAGATGACCATCCAATGAATTCGGATAATGGGCAATGGTTAAAAAACGCAGAATATGATCCTCATTCCCTCAAATATATATATATATTACCCCACCATCTCTCGTATAAAAGAGTACTCCACAGTGTCTCTCCAAGGTTCAACACTGTTTCGACATACTCTTCACTGATCAGAACCTTGTAAATGGAATATACCCACAAATATTTAACTCATTCTCTTCTCTATTTAACTCATTCTCTCTCTCTCTCTCTCTCTCTCTCTCTCTACCCAGCTTAACTCTCTCCCTACATGTAAGAAGTAACATTACATCTTTGTTTTTTTTTCTTTTCCCCTCAACTTCCGAGAAAAATATTTACGTAAATATACGTACTCAAAAATAACAGCAAATTAAAAAAAAAAAAAAGAAAAAAAGAAAGAGAAGACCATGAGACAGCTCGAATATACACCACTGTTCATTTTCTTTACTGCCGATGACAAACTCTGGCAAGACCGACTGGACACGTGGAGGAAATCCCGCCGTTCCCCTCTCAGAAGTAATCGAACGCCGTTGATCGTGATCTACTCCTATCAGCGTTCCTACTACCACCACCATGACCAAACGACGTCGTCGTACTCTGTCTCCTCAATCCCGGGACCTCCGGCGGCGGCAACGACCGTATCAGCGCTAAGTTCAGGCCCTTGAAGAACGGGTGCTTCTTCACGTCGGCAGCTCCGCGCTTCGACCCGAGTCGCCGGGTCGAGTCCTTGTCCAGCAACCCGAAGATGAGGTCCCGCGTGATGCTCAAGGGCGGACCGGGGCGTGGGGGTCGGGAAAGAGCGGCTTCTTCACGATGTTCAGCAGCGTCGCCTCGTTGGATTGGGCGGCGAACGGCGTACGGCCGTAGATCATCTCGTAGATGAAAACTCCGTAGGCCCACCAGTCGACGGCGTTGCCGTGTGACCCGCCGGAGGCGACCTCGGGAGACACATATTCGTGGGTCCCCACGAAGGAGCACGACCGGGCGGCCACCGGCTCCGCCACGAACAGCCGGTGGTTAGCCGTCAGGGTCTGGACCCGCCGCGACCGGAATAACCGGCTTGGGAAGCACGAGAAGGACGTTAGTGATGCTGACGTGGCGGTCGTGGTGGTGGTGGTTGGGTGCGGGCGGGAGTAAGATGGAGTTGATGGAGACGCGACGTATGGAGAGGAGTCGGGAGATTCAACGGCTGGGATTGCGTTTGAGCATAGAGAGAGATCGAAGTCGGAGAGCATGATGTGGCCGTCGGATCGGACGAGGACGTTCTCGGGTTTAAGGTCTCTGTAGATGATTCCCAACATGTGGAGGTACTCTAGAGCTACAAGAACTTCAGCTGCGTAAAACCTGAAAAATAAACAAAAAGGAAAAAGGAAAAACTGGTGTTCATTTTAGCTCTGATAGCTTGCATGAGAAGGTAAAAAGTATCTTAGTGCTTAAAGTGGAAAATGTGATTTCGAAATAAACGAAAAGAAAAGATTGACGTGTTAATAAATTGATCTAAAAATCGAGAAAAATTATCTATAGTGGAAGTGTTCGGCTAAAGATTGGACAATAATAGGAGCAAATCTCAGCTGCATGGCGAGGAGAGAGAGAGGGAAAAAAATACATAGTTACATGAGCAGAAAGCGATTTTCCCAGAAAAGAGTTGTTTGTTTCTCGGGAGGAAAAAAACAAAGAGAAAATTCGAGAGAAAAAAAAAAAAAAAAACCCCAGAATATTCCTCTCACTGGAGACGACTTTGCACCAGAAGTTAAAGCAGACAAAGAAAAGAACATCTCAATCGCAGTCGTTTAGTCCCGTTTCGTAACAAAACACGAAAACGAAAAAAAAACAAATCAGAGTTCCTCTTTGTTTTTAAGACTATTATACTAAAGGCCTTTGAACAATTCTAATCAGGAAAATAAAAAATTCAAACTACGATTTTTGAATTTTTCCTCTTTTCCCATACTCTACGTTGGACATGAAAGGGATAGAGAAAACGTACCTAGCGGAGTTGAGAGAGAAACGTTTCTGCGGCTGTTTGTGGCGGAGCGAATGCAAATCGCCGCCGGAGCAGAATTCCATAACGATGCAGGAGAAATGCGAGGCCTCGAACTCCGCGTAGAGAGTTGGGAGAAACGGATGGTCGAGCATCTTGAGGATCTTCCTCTCCATCTCCGCTCTGTGCACCTTCTTCTTCACCGCCATAGCCTCCTTATCCACCACCTTCATCGCGTAGAAGCACGGACGATCGCCGTTCTCTTCGCCATCGTCGGAGCTTCTCAACCGGCAGAGGTACACGGTCCCGATGTCGCCGGAGCCGATCCGGCGGATGAGCTGGAAGTCGCGGAAAGTGAGGCCGGACTTCCGGCCGAACGTGGCGGAGCGGATGGCGGAGTAGGCGAAGTCCGACGATCTGTGCGGCTTAAGAGAGAGGCTGCCGTCGGTTTTGTTGTCGTTTTTGGTCGTCGACGATGTCGTAGGCTCGAGCATCGCCGCCGCCGTGGCGTCGAAGGAGGCGGCTGAAACTGCTGCAGCTCTCGCTGCTCATCGAGCTCTGACTTGAATTCGCTGTCTCGAAGCTTAAATCACCGTCTGAGTCACGGCCAAAGCCAGGCTCTAACATCTTAGAGAAGAAGCCCCTATCTCAGATCCCCCCTATGCTTTCCCTCACCGAGAAAACAAACACAAAACGCAAAACTGTATATCTATATTTATGTATCTATACACGACCGATCGCGATGGAATCGGATTCCAGAAGTTGTTTTGAAACTGGAAAAGAGAATCGAAAAATTAAAATAAAATAAAAAAAACTCTATTGTTTCTCAGGTGGTCAGAATTTGTGTGCAACGAAGTAGAGCTGAAACAGCAGGACCGCCATTAAAGAAAAGCTCTGGAGCTATACAATATGCGCTTTGAATGTAGGAACAGGCTTTTTTCAGGGCAGGCCTGAGAAATTAGGGTTTCCGAACAGAGATCGCCAGTTCGTACTACAGAGAGAAAAGAAGCTTTAAATTTTGGGGGTCTTCTCTCTGGTTTTTGGCTTTCTCTGAGCTCTGGGAGAGAGAGAGAGCGAGAGGGAGAAGAGAGAGAGTGAGTTTGGCAAAGATAGAGAGGTGGTTGGGGAATATTTATACTACGGGCGTACGGGAGATAATTAGGAACGCGATTAGTGGTACTTATGAGTGAATTAATCTTAATCCTTTGTCATAATATAACCGCGGTTTGAAATCAAATAAAAAGTAACTCACCGTGTTGGCACGTGAGGTTGGAAAAAGAGAAAATAGTCCGGCACGTGCGTTCTTGGGATTTTCTCCTTTTCTATATCTCTCTCTCTCTCTCTCTTTTTCCCATTTTTTGTTTGGGTATTCGGATTTTGATGACGACACGTGCGTGGAAAACGACGTCGTTTGAGCGATTGTCACGTGGCGAAGGTTACCTACTGAGATAGAAAAATATGTCGCGCGTGGGTTTTCTCTGATGGGTGATGATGCAGGGTGATGCGGAGGCTTTTTGATCTTTCATGCATACGAAATGACGGAACTGCCCCGGCATAGCCTCTTTGGGTAGGTTTTTGTTGACTGTTTTAGTAACGGTCAAAGCGGGTTTGGACCGGGAAATGATATGCCGTCACGTTTCGCTTATTTCTGTTGTTGTTACCGTTTCGTTTACCGTGGAAAAGGTCAAAAGTTAAAAAAAAAAATAATGTAAAAAAAAAAAAAAAGAAAAAGACTGAATAAAATAATGAGGTGATCATCAATTCAGGAAGAACAGAAAAAAAAAAAAAAAAAAAAAAAAAGTGGATTGATGATTGAACAATTGATTGAGATTTTTTTCAATAAATAAATAACTAAAAAAACCAATTTTTGTGATTACATGTGTAATTTATCCATTATTTCATATCTGATTTTACCAAAAACAAATGAATAAATAAATAAATAAGGACTTGAATCCTCCCATTTTCAAGCTCAAAAAATTAAAAAGCAGTAACTAATTGATTAATGTTTCTGTAAAAATAATTATATTTATAAGACAAAATTACTATTTTAGCCATTTTGATTAAACTTTCAATGATGTTATTTTTTATTAGAGAAATTCTGTGTGGTGCTCCTCAAATTTTTAAGAAAAACTTATTGATAAGACTGTTAAAAAATAATAAAATTTTTGAAAAAAAATTATCAATAGTGTAAAATAATAAATTCTACCGTAAAATCTCCCAAAAATATAGTAGTGAGCTTGGTTTGAATAGTTTAGTTCTGTGTAGTTGTTTAAAATACTTCAAGTGCATGCTGATTTTTGTTTTTTGCTTTTTTGTTTTTGGATAAAATTCAACATGCTGACTTTTTCAATTGGCAAAATCAGTTATTTTTTTAAAATGAATTGGAAAAATCAGTTATTTGTTAAGTAAAAAATTTAAAATTCTAGTTAAAAAAAATAGTAAAAAATTTTCTATAATAGGAAGGGGGAGTTTTTCTTTCTTTTTTATATTGAATTATAGGAGAGAGTTATCTCTGGTAATTAATTCTCGAAAACTAATGTATGTAAATTCATTCTTTAATTAAACTAGAAAGCTCAATTTTGTATGCTGCCTAAATTTCAAGATAACAAAAGTTATTTGACTAAAATTAAAGTAATGAGTGTAACTCTCTAAATGGTAATAGAGGTACTCTATATAAGATTTTTATATTATAAACTGTAGAATTCGAATTTCTTAACTAAAAAATTCTCTCCAAATGAAATCAAGATTTGAGAGCATATCGCACCTAATCAGTTACTATTGCTTCACATATATTTCGTTTCCCTTTGGCATAGCATGATCACCCGGAGAAAATAAAATAAAAAATATAATACCACTGATGTATATTATTCATTAACAGAAAATAGGTTGCATGATACTAGATCCACATATGAAATCCTTTTTTATTAATTAATTTCAAGTATTTTTCTTTTCTTCACTCCTAAAAAGAAAAAAGAAGTTCAGTGGTGTCTTCATGTTCCTGGACTGTCACCAATATGACACTTTATTGATACAAACAGAAGAATGACTTGATTCATACTTTCTCACATAACATCTAAGGAGTTCAAAGTCACCAAGATTCAGTTCAATTTGGCAGGCCAGTGGAGATGTATAATTGCAACATCACAATGGATAACGAGATTCAATCCCTAGATGATAGGCAGAGCGAGCTCTTGCCTTAGCCAACTTAGGCAATTGCCCAAGGCCCCCAATTAATTAAGTTCCCCCACTTAAGACCCCTAAGTAATATATTTACAGTTGTTTTTGCAATATTATACATATAATAAAAGGATGGACTGAGTTACTGTTCACTACACAGTAACAAACCGTAACTTTTGGGTTTTTTTTTTTTTTTTTTTCTTTTTCTACACATGCTTTACAGTTAAGCTATAGTGTTATATAGTAACTGTATAGTAAAATGACGTTTTTGCCCTTCAAATTTCCCTGCATTTTCCTAGCTGCACAGTGACTTATCGGTTTTGCCATTTTGGCATTATCCGGCCATTAGAGAGAGAGAGAGAGAGAGAGAGAGTGGCATTGTTCGGTCATTAGAGAGAGAGAGAGAAAGACAGATAGAGATATAGAGAGAGAAAGTAAAAATATCTATATATCATATATTAAAATAAATTAAAATAATAAAAAAATAAATAGAAAAAGAAATCATAGATAAAAAATTATATTTTATTAAATTATTTTCAATTATAAAAATAATTATATATTTAATATTTGAAAATTTTAATAATTGAATTAATAAAATTTAACGAAAAGTAAAACAGAATATACATTTAAAGAATAAATTAATACAATTAAATTATAATATTCAAAATAAACAAATAAACTAAAAAATTTGAAATTAAATAATAATTTACAGAAATTCCAAAATATAAAAAGGTCTAAAAAATTACAATATAATTAAAATCAATAAATAATTTTCTACTGTAATGAAAAGTAATTATCAAAAATGTATATTTATAATTATTATAGCTACATTATTAATTATGTCATATATTAATATTATTATTTAAAATTAAATTTTTAAAAAAAATATTTATTCCATTTCTAGGTTTATTTATTGATTTAATTAATTTTGTTTAAATGTAATAAATTTACTTAAGTTATTAAATTTTTTGACTATTTAAGTTTAAAAGTTTTTAATTTTATTTATTCTTTCTGATTTTTTAATGACAATATATTATATTTTATTCTATAACAACAATTCTTACACTTAATATTTTATTTTAATATTGATATTATTATTTTTTTTATCTTCGACTCCTGTTATTTTTCTTCTTCTTTTTTAAGCAAAATGTTCAATAAGCTTTTTTATATTTATATCTATAATCTTTAGAAATAAATTTTTAAAATTTCTATTCATTTTACGTTTATTAGTTAATTTAATTGGTTTTTATTTATTAAATTTACCCCACAACTTTGTTATCACTTTGATTTTTCAAAATTTTTTAATTTTATTTATTATTTGAACTTTTTAATTTCAAGAAAATTGGGCTTATAAATATGAATGTATGTACTTTAATATTATAATAGTAAATACTAAAAAAAATATACTTACAGTAATATAATCTATATCTTAATTAACTGTTTTTATATATAATACTCAATTTTTTTCATTTTTGTTTTTCTTCCTTCCCCGTATAATCTATAATTTAATTAACTGTTTTTATTATATAATACTAAATTTTTTTTCATTTTATTTTTTCTTCCTTCCCCGTGCAACGGACGGGTATTAAACTCGTAATAACTAAACTAATTACCAAAAATTTTGGAGAACCAAGTCCAAAATAGATTCTTGAAAAAGCCTTTTTTATCAGGGAGATCAATAGTGGAATGATTTTTTAAAAAAATTTCTTTTGAACATACATTATGTTCTTTTTTTTCTTTTTAATTTATCATACATGAAATGTTTTCATTCAATCAAATGACTCTTTTAGATTAAGAAAAACCGGTTGTTTTTTTTTTTCAAGTTCTTGAAAATTAATGCTTTAAATGCTAACACTATAAATATTCTAATTTTTTTAAAATCATCATCCAACAGCTTTTCTGTCATATAAACAAATATTGTACATGACCTGTTTTACAAGTGCACTTACATTATATATATTTTAAGCATTGAAAAAGGTTAAATAAAGTGAATAGATAGTTTATTCAATCCCAAAAGAGCTATTGATATTTTTTTTAAAGGAGGGGTGAATAACTCAAAAGAAAAAAAAAAAAGGATTTAATTAAATTTTTAATAAAGCTTTTAATAGTCAATTAATTTTTATAATTTTTTAGAAAAGGCCCTTTTAAAATTTTTGCATAAGGCCCCAAACTTGCTTGAGCCGGCCTTGACGATAGGCAAAAGAGTCTTTATAGGTCATTCTCTTAGAGTTATATCACTATTATTGATAATTTCTATTCTTTTCTTAATGCTTAACTAAAAAATTGGTCTTTCAACCAAAAGAAAAAGGTCTTTAAAAAAAAAAAAAAAAAAAGACTCGCGTGGGAAAACTGTAACATATAGCAATGGTTGTTGGACTTCATTTAAACCAATCACTAGACAAGCATTGATTAGAACTTGAAGGCATTCAAGCAAAATAACATCTTTTTTATGTACTCATGCTCTTAACTTGCACGAAATACTTTCAGTACTAATATTCACTATTGAAAAAAAAAAAATCACTATTGGTGTGTGTGTGTGGTATATATATATAGCATTTTCTATACAAATGCAAAAAGAATTCACTCTTCTTTGGGTAAAAAAAAAATGAAAAACGAACAAACTAAAAAAATTTTATATTTAGCATCATATCAACATTTAATTAGAGATTAAACATGATAATGTGACACATCATGTTTAGTGAATAGTTTTTTTTTTATTAGAGATTAAACTATTTTTTATAAATTTGATAGGTCGAGCTGGCTGAATTGGGAGAAAATCCAATTCAGTGATACCCTTCATAAATGTTCCAAGAAAATTATTGTTATAAAAATTTATGAAGATACTTTTGGCAGACACATTAAATTTAAAAAAATCTTTCCAAACAGGGAGTGATGGTACGGTTACTATATAGACATTATCCTCTTGAATGTGTGTATTTTTATATGTGCGTTTATAAGATTGTCTCCAATAGACAGCTGGATGGCTTTCAAGACTTTATTGTAAACAAATTCCATCATGGTACGGGAAAGCTTATAAACAATAGTTTTATTTTTATTAAATCCACCGTTGATAAATGTAGGTCCTATAGTAGGACTCATGTTTTTGGGCTAATAATATTAGTTAAGGAAATTAATTTATTGATATGTTGTGTTTTTTGTAGTAGGAATAATTTTGGTGGTAGAAAATGTTGATTCGGTATTTTTCTTATTTTAATTTGTATGACAACGGTATCTTGAGACGTTATTCGGGTCAAGTATACGATACGAGTTAATCATTTTTTCTAATAATCTCATCTAGTCTATATATTGTTTCAGTGCTCTACTCTAACCCTATCTTTGCCTAGGTGGAGAGGACGTCAATTTGTAGTTTTTTCTGTGATACAATACGTAGTTTACTTGAAGATCGAATTATTCATATTTGATTCACCGGCTAGATTTAGGAAACAGGAAAGCAATGCGTGTATAATTATCCTTAGTGAAATTTCAGTTTGATGCATTTTAGGACGAAGGAAGGAATCCGTCTTCCTAGTGCTACTGATTTCCACTGTTACCCCTCTCCTCTCTCTTACTTCGTTTCTTTCTTCTTCACCTAATATGTCTATACAATATATAGAAGGCTCAATAATTACCGGTGAAACGTTTTTCGTCTAAAATGAACCGTTTTGGAAAAAAATGTTTTATATTTAGTTTTTAGTCCTTTAATTTTCTTTTTTTTTGTTTGTTTTGTTTTCGGGCCTTTTTTTTTGTTTTACAATTTAGTCCTTTCTTTTACTGGTCAATTTTTTTCATTTTAGTCCTTTGATCCTTTTGTATTTTTTTTCCTCTCTTTCTTTTTATTTTTTATTATTTATTATTTCAGGTTTTTGTTATTTTGTTTGTTTTGTGGTTATATTTTTTAACTTGTTATTTTAATTTTCCTTATATATATTAATTTTCTCAAATATGTATCTATACAATATATAATTAAGAAGTGTGAATATCACTTGTAGACTTGGATTTCGTCCAAAACGTCTCATTTTGGACGAAATTTTTTATTTGGTCCTTTTGTTTCTTTCTTTTTTTTTTTTCATTTTTTTTTTTTTTGGCCCAATTCTTTTTTTAATTTTTTAATTTTAATCTTTTTTTTTGATTACTTTTAACATTTTAGTCCTTTTATCTTTTTGGTCTTTTTTCATACCTCATTTTTTAATAAAGTTTTTAGGTACTTTGTTGATTTTTTTGGTGTAAAACTTTTTTATTTTTTTTTTTTTTGATCCCTTAGTTTTCCTTTTTTTCTTTCAACTCAATTTTTTTAAATTTTTTTTCATTTTAGTCCTTTTTTTTGTATTGGTATATTTTTAACATTTTAATCCTTTATTAGGGGTGGCAATACGACACGACTAAAAACGACACGAATTTCGCGGGTTCGGGTTGGGAAAAAATAGGGGCGGGTCGATTTTGGGTCACCCGAAATTGATACGAAAAAAACGGGTCGTATTTGGGTTAGACCCGTAGAACCCGAACACGACCCTATTTGTGTGTGTCAATTTCGTGTGCGGGTCAATTTTTGTTCATGTTGTATCAACCCGTGACGGGTTCGTGTTGTGTTCGTGTCGCGGTTTGTCGTGTTCGGGTCGGGGTCGTGTTCGGGTCGGGGAAAAAAAAATCGACACGCTCTAACACGACACGAACCCAACGTGACACGAATTGCCACCCCTACCTTTTATCTTTTTGGTGTTTTCTCATGCATTTTTTTTATAAAAAAATTTATTGTAGTTTTTTATTGTATACTTTTAACAATTTAGTCCTTCAATCTTTTTGGTCATTTTGATGCCCTTTTTTAGCTATTCTGTTGATTTTTTTTTTGGTAAAAAATTATTTTTTTTCATTTTAGTTCTTTTTTTATTGGTATATTTTTAACATTTTTGTCCTTTTATCTTTTTGGTTTTTTTTTCATGCCTAATTTTTTTTTTAAAATTTTCAAGTATTTTGTTTTTTTTTTGTCTAATGTTACTAATATATATTTTTCTCATCGAGATAAATTTTCTCAAATATGTCCAATCATGTGCATTGCACATACTTTTAAACAAGTTGTAAATTATATTCAAAACATTTAAAAATTGACCAGCTACAATTCTATTCTCAATTGCAATTAGAAATATTTTACAATGAGAAACACATTTTTTTGTTGTCTTATGATAGCCGCAATGGAAAACGAATGACCAAAGTGGTTGTGGTGTCCTTACACGATCGTTCATTTGGAAATCTAGTTGAACCATAATACTAGAACTTGACTCATTTTCTAATTAGACTCAATTAAAAGTTACATACTCCATAACAAGTCCATAATTCCCACAGAAAATATCACCTTTAAGTTGTACCTCAAAGTAGCATGCGGGGATTCTATTTTGGTGCTAAGACTGAGAGAGACTTGAAAAAGACATCATAGACCGCTATATTATCACGAGTGGTAAAGACATGCAGCATTTGATCAAACCTTTCTTTTGTTCTTCATCTTTCACCTTCTCCGTCCATGTTCTCTGCAAATTTGAATGCTCCCCAATTACCAAAGAGGTCTCCAAACTCTAGCAAAGGTTTCTTTTGTTTTTCCTTTATTTTGAATTGCCAGCTCGTTAAACCGTGTGCACAAGATGTTTGGACGCAGGGTTAGATTAGTAAAGTAGGATACACCAAAATAGACATCCAAACAGGGAAGAATTATTGAACCAAAAACCAAGAAAAGAAAAAAGAAATTCTTTTTTCCCAAAGGCCCACACTCTGCGGCATAGCTTTTCTATTCATTTATTCGCTCACTATTTCAATATACTGGTGATGAAAAATTGAATGAGATTTCAACAAAACGTACAAGTTGGGTTTTGGCCTTTTTTTTCTTGTTTGTACAGACAAATAAAGTTGGAATTATTAAGCTTGTTTACGCATGAAAATGACTTCCAACGACTTCAGCACTCAATTGCTATGCTACGTATTTCTAGTTTTCTATTTCAATTAAAGCCTTGTCCCTTGACTCTTTTTATTTTTATTTTTTTATTTATTTTTAATTCAGGTTTTTATTTTGGTATAAGCTAAGATCTATACATAAATAATAGGGTGGTATATATAGTATTACATGTTTATAAGAGTGGAAATATTGAAATATAATAAGTTTTTAACTTATTCTAAAATTTTCACGTTTTATGCTACAAAATTAATAGTAATTATAACACTATATTTTTTTTTCTAGAAATTATAATACTAGTTGTAAAATAGTTTTTTTTTTTTTTTGTTTTGTTATACTTCACCATGATTAATAAGATTATACTATATCAAACTCTCTTCTCTAATCACTAATGTTGGATGATATTTTAGTCATTACATGAAAGTCCTTAATATGACTTCAACCCAAGTTCGTGATCAGATATTTAAGTCTACGTAGCTATAAAGTAGGAGTATTACTAAAGTTGAAGTCTACTTAATTGTATAAGGTACAAGTCTATCTAGTTATGAGGTAGGAGTCGAGATCTGCTATCCCAATTTTCCTATTTTGTTAGTTGTCTTCTTAATAGTGTTATGTCATATTGATTGAATTTACAAATTTAACCACATAAAAATGCTTAGTACTAAAATTTTTTAAACAAATTGATAAAATTGTTAAAACACTATTGAGTCGGCATCCATTGAGACAGAAAATATAACAACAAATTTGGACTCATGTGAAAGAAGCATGGATCTACTTGAGACCATACTTGAAGTCAAAGGAAGAAGCTTAAGCACCTATATAGGAGTAACGGTCGATGATTAAAAATATTTAATGTTCAAGATGTTAAACATTAGAGTTATTATGTTTGAAAAACTTTAGTGCAATTAAAGAGAGAATTAAATCTCTTATTAATAGGAGAATTAAATTCTTTCATTCTCAATATAGTATAAATTTCTTTAATTAAGAGAAAAATCTACGGACGTTATTTTCAACACAAATTGATCTTGAGGCAAACTAATGGACCATGATTGCTTATTATATTATACTTAAGGTTTATTTGTATTCTTGGGTTCTTGCTTAACGTTTGATTACTTTGTATAATCTTATTTTTAGTTCAGGAATTTCGTTTGGTATTAGATGAAATGTTGCTCCAACGACTAAATTATATTTTCTTGAGATACGACTTTGTTACAATAAAGTGACTTCTGTAGGATACTAGATTTTTAATTATTAACAAGAAATAACCTATGTTAAAAGGGTAATTATTCAATGATGGTAAAAAGGGTAATTATTCAATGATGGTGTGTTCCTCTGTTGCCGAACCGGCCCAAGTGACTCAGCTCAATATCATGAGAATAAAAACAGTGACGTGAATATTACAAATTTTTGTGTGCTCAAAGCATGATTGATAAAAGTAAGAGGAAAAATCCTTCAAGGAAGACAAAATTCGTTGTTAAAACAAAATATGTTAGCGTTATATGACATTGTTGTCGTCAAATATCATCACTAATACATAGATGTTGAAGGTTTTTAGAGACGATATTTGTCGTCACATCTTGTACAACACCTTTGACAATGAAGGTGAACTTGACTTCGTACTTTTGGCCACTTGGGTTTAGTAAAAATAAAAATAAAAATAAAAGGTTAAATATCATCAATTATCTTAGAATAACTTATTTTAGTTTCTTTTTACCCACATTTATTTTTTATTTTTACTTGAACCCTAACAAAAATTTTTCCAACTTTTTCTTCTATCGCTCTTTGAAATTTTCAAATTGTAAGAGTTATAAATTTTCTTTTTTAAAGAACAGTTTCACTTACGTCCCAATTTGACTTTTGGTATTCTTTATTTCAAACTTTTTTTCCTCTAAATGATGGTAACAGATATCAGAAGGTGTATCCAGACATCCCGATTATGTCGGTACCTCCTTAGCATCCTCAGCCTTTACCTGTTCTATTTTATAATGAAAAA